>WIWV01000005.1:0-17708 GCA_014839625.1 Penicillium ucsense | reverse complement strand
ACAGAAAAACAGAAAAACAGAAAAACAGAAAAACAGAAAAACAGAAAAACAGAAAAACAGAAAAACAGAAAAACAGAAAAACAGAAAAAACATGAGCGAAAAACAGCCATCACGCAACCATGCTGATATCACGCGGTTTCACCTGACCGTCGTGAGTCATGAAATGCGACTCTCCTCCTCGTTTTCCGACATCGGGCTGACTCGCCTATTTACAGAGGAGGATCTAAGATCCTAGCAAATCTAGAGGTTATCAACCACGAGATTCTCCGCGAAAGCAAAGCCACGGCGTGGACCTTTAGTTTGCAAGGAGGTACCGATTTACTACTGCTGGAGATTCCTCCGTTCCGGATGTATTTGCCTTGATGTGGAATCAACCAGAGTGCTAGATGGTTGTCTCTTGCGCTGGCAGATTTGCCCGTCTTCCTGGGCCCAGCTCTTTGACTCTTTTTCTTTTGCTTTTGCTATTTTGCCATTTTGCTGTGTCTGTAGACCCGTAGCTTTCTTAATTGAAATGGTTGTTTGGCTCGACGACGGGAGGGTAAATCGTTCGTCGCGTGTAGGGGAAAGATGACCTTGTCTCTTGGGTTGTCGCCCGCCGCCACAGCCATACAGACACTTTGGCCCTCGAAAGAAAAGAGTGAAAAGGGGAGCATTCTCAAGACCAGCCCTAGTGATGAGCCTCTGCTGGCTCAATGGTATGATTGCAAAAGTAACAAAAACAGGGGGAGATTCAGGGGTTGAGACTCACTGGGTCCTTGATACATCACTTCAATTTACGCCGTTTCTGGAGTTTTGTTCTGGCATATGGAGAAAATCTTGGTTACTCGCTCTGCATTCATTTTTTTCTCATAGGGAGGACTGCCATCAGAGCAGTGAAAATGCCTACTTAATTTCATGGATTCTTATCAAAAGACCACCTCTCAGGCGGGAAGACCGAGGGCTAACAGGGTCGCTAGGTATTGATTTTCCCATGAGTTGCGCTGATAATATCCACGAAGTTAGTAATTCGTAATTCAAAGAGAAGGAGCAACTTAAAGCCAGGATCTTCTGAGATGAAGGCACCATAAGCCATACTTGGGATCACAACTTCACCCGTGCCATCCGTCTGCTCGAGCGAGAGAAACACAGCTCAGCAAGGTGTTGCTTTGCGCTAAT
This sequence comes from Penicillium ucsense, assembly GCA_014839625.1. Classification (NCBI taxonomy): domain Eukaryota; kingdom Fungi; phylum Ascomycota; class Eurotiomycetes; order Eurotiales; family Aspergillaceae; genus Penicillium; species Penicillium ucsense. The sequence continues at coordinate 16,553 of WIWV01000005.1, read as the reverse complement.
GCATGACTTTCTCGGTAACACCAGCTAGATACTGTTCTTTTGATTCGATATACAATTGCGCTCCACCTTGGCTCATTATCTCGATATCCAATTGTTGGAGGTCGTTTTCGTGCTACCGGAACTTAGCCGCGTTTTGTTCATCATACCACTATCTGGCTCCTCTCTTTCCACCTCGTCTCAATCACATATCTTTCGTTCTCATGACACGTTTCTTGAATTGGAAAGTCAGACGCCTCATTAATGCCAAACATCTTCGACTTCTGCACATTTTCTTGGAGTCGTTTCGGACGTTCTACTGAAGACGTAGATGATTTCTCTCTGACTCGTGAAACCATTGAAATTGGTAGTCAAACACGTCGTGTAGGCTGAAAGTCGAAGATGAATCAGCAAAACGTTCCCGACAATAGCCATGTATAGTCCTATCACAACCTTACCTCCCATATCTGAAAAGTAAATCCAATCGTCGCAACTCAAATCCTTTGGCAGCTCGGCATCTTTCAGAATGCAATCCAGTCCATCGCATGTTGGTCCCCAGAGTATGTATTTTGACGATTCGGCTGCAGTGCTTTGCGGGTAAAAGGCGCCTGAGACCCGGAGAGCTTTGGGCTGTGGGCACAGTTCGAAGAAATAGGTCAGGAAAGTGCCATACATCCCGTCGTTCAGATACAGCATATCATTCACGGGCCCGTCAAGTGTCGTGGGATTCTCATGCGCATCCCGACGGCCAATGACCCCACAAGCGACGGTCACCGCATCGGCTACGAAGAATCGCCCCGGTTCTGCCAAGAATCTGATATTCATAGCGGAGAAATGCGTGCTCAGAGATGCTCTGATCCTGACCGCGGCGGCGTCGAAAGTGTCACTGGTGAACCCACCCCCAATGTCCACAATGTACATGTTATGGCCGAGATGAATGCCAGCATCGACGACCCGGCGGCTCTCCTGAATAGCTCTTTCAAAGGCCCGTGGGTCCTTCGAGCCAGATCCGACGTGGAAGCTCACGCCGCAGACCTCCAGCCCCAGAGACTTGGCCAGCTTCAGAAGTTTGACCGCTTCCTCTGGGTGAGCCCCGAATTTCGAGGCTAGGGTGTATGTCGCGGACGGGTCGGAGGCGTAACATCTCAGAATCAGCTCAGCGCTTGGACAGATCCGTTTAATCTTGCGCAGCTCGGCTTCATTGTCGAAGGTCATTCGGAGGACCATGGAATCTCGCGCGAATGCGATATCTGAGGGCTTTTTGCACGGATTCGCGAATATGATTCTCCAGGGGGGGATGCCTTGTTGCATCACAAGCTCGATTTCTGCCTGCGAAGCGCAATCAAAGTTGGATCCCAGGGAGTCGAGCAGGGCAATGACCTTGCTGTCAGGATTGCATTTCACCGCTGAGGAAACTTAGAATCCCACGTAAAATCGATCAGGTGAAGTGAGAACACAAACCGTAACAGGGCTGCACGAAGCGCAACGATGACTGCCACCGCTCATATTGACTCTGCACTTTTCCGAGGTCCATCACGCAGAATGGCTCCGACTCGGACCGGCCGGCTTGCGAGAGTCTGCGTCGCATAGCATCAAGAACAACGTCCTCGGTGGACGGGACGTTTGGGTGGGCGGTTGAGAATGTTTTGTCGATTGAGACCGTCTTCTTGCTGTGCATTTCGGCGCTCGGTTGAGGCGCTTTGGGAGAGGTCATGGCGACATGGTTGCTGTTCATGTTGTGGGCTGCGTCTCGGCTACTCACCTAGTATAGAGCATGAAAATGGCAATCTGACGGGAGTCTCGAGACGGCCGATTGCGAGACGAGTGGATTTGATGCCGAACTGTGTCCTGAGTTTCTCACCATCTTTATTTATCCTCAAACCTACCTACCTACCTACACCCCCGCGATGAGATGAAGCAAGGGTTGAAATGTCTCCGGTCATTATGCAAGCTCGGTATGCATCACGCATCGGGCTGAAAGACCTGCATGGATGAGTTCATTTCTGTAGCACCAGAGACGATCGAGTCCCAGCCAGCTACGAGTTCACGTTACAAAATCCTTTCCTCTGCTCGGTGCTGCAATGCTTCCGAGACGTGATGATCTCGCAGATCTTCCAGGACGCAGATGTGAAAAAAGCAGAATCTCGAGACTCATGTTACACAGGTGTTGATGGCTTCATGCAGAAGATTGGTGGGTTAGAGACACGTCTGTTGCAAGGGAGAGGGTTATTGATTACGACAGTTTGCAGCTTAGACCAGCTGATGGCAATTGGATCTGCATAAGGCGAGCAAGTGCCGAGTCTGCCGATGTGTCCGTGTACAGCTCATCAAGGCTCGGTTCACCAACTGCAGCATCATTCTCCAAAGTGGTTGGAAAGTAACTACCAGGTGGGTTTTATATGAACGGCCTCGTGCAGTAACTTACAATGACTTGCCTCACTACGAGTATAGACTGGCGTGGTCTTGAGTATCATCGCAATCAATCATAGGAAAGCTACAGACCTGCTCTGTAAGTTCGTGAGTGATCGCTTCTACGAGATTGAACAAGTAATTCATTACTGCAACCTGCATGAGCGCGCCCCCAAGGAAACCCCGGGTCGCAATGCTACCACTCACTCTAATGCAGGTCGAACTGGACAACTGGACTTCTCAAGGGGATGTGATCCGCAGCTGCAGCTCAGCCGCACACGACGGCGGCCGCAAATCACTTGCGAACCAACTGAGATCCACGAGGATATACCAGGCCGACTCGGAAAAAAGCTGACGTATATGGATATCGACAAGGTCATGGGAATAATCCTGAGGACGAGAATAAAATGACTATCCCCAGGGCCATGCTTTGACAAGGCCATTTAGAAGACTTTTTACGTGTTTCTCAGAAGAATTGACCTTGGAGTACACGCCCACCGAGATCTTCCGTTGCGAGTCAAAAGAATTCACGAAAAAGCATTTGACTGACAGATTGGAGAAATTGAGTCAGCATTCGTGTCCCATTTTTTAATGCGCGCTCTCCAGCATCGTTACTTATCCTGAGATTTCTTTCGAGAAAAGAAAGCTATCATAATCTACCGGATCCTGCCTAGACCTATCTTCCGAATCTCAGAAATTACATAGATTCCATCTAATCATTCCAGTATAATGGAGGTACGAGGTTTGAATCTATATTTACGTAGCAAATGATCACATGTTCATTGCAATAACCCTCTCCATCCTCTACAGTTCTGCTCCACGCCCAACACATCTTAGTCTAACAGTAATTAACTCGAAGTTCTAAGTTATCATGTATGACCTCAAATCCCTTGCTGACCATTGGCGTATCGACTCGATCGAGGCTGAATCGGCCCGATCCAACCAAACAGTGCAAACAGACCCTCCGATCCGTTCTCCCCGAAAAAAGAACCCGATCGAGTCTGCCCAAGGGGAAAAGAGCTGTGGCATAGTCATACCCTTACTACTCAGTACTGTCGTCATTTTCACTACTACAGAGTACAATATTCTTGGCCTGTCCAAATCGACTTGATCTTCCTGAGAATTGTGTGCCCAGGCCCACCTGCATCTAGAGTCGCAAGCTCTGATCAGTCGCTACAATGTCAACGCCACGGATGTCAACGTTATGTACGCGAGAGCTTCGTAGCTCGCAGAATCAGCGTCTCCAGGTAAACTTTTTGTCCTCTCTTGTTATTTGATGTATTGGCACAATGCAAGGAATGACAAGCCTCCGACCGGAGAGGGGGGGGGGGGGGGGTCCTCTATTGAGAGCAATGCAGTACAATTCAACATCTTCAACCAAGAATCGAAAACTAACATGCATGTTCCCAGCGCTCCATGACACCGCGCGCAAACCTCTCTACATTTCCGCCTCGTTCCACATCTACGTCTCCAGCTCTGATGCAAAGTGCCACCACCACGACCATTCCCTCATATTCCCTCGCGTCAAGGTCATCTACGGCACCCTCAGCGCGACGCATCTCTTCAACTTCGCGCTCTTATGCCCAGGGCGGATCAGGCTCCGCCATCTCTCGCCTGGCCAAGAGCGCTCTGTCCCCCGGTAGCTCGGGCGAGACGTATGTCGCGTACGGCATGACGCAGAAACTCTTCCAGGCCTGCTCGAGTCAGGCGGATTACCAGGTGCCGCAGGCGACTCAGAAGGGTGTGCCTGTGCCGACTACGGAGGCAGGCGAGCATTTGGGCGTTTCGGATAGTTGGTGGTATAAAGGTGAGAGAAAAAAAATTTGGATCCTTGAAGTCGGGGACAGAGTCGTTGCAGAATGGAGCAGAACACAACAAGATACAGAAATGTATCGGTGGTTTCCTTTGGAAGCTCTCCTTCGACTTGTCTATCGAAAAGTCACAACTCTCTTCCCCGCCATAATTCACGACCCTCCTGTACTCAAAGCAGAACTTCAATCGTTTACTAACTCCATGCCTGTCTTTCCCTCCGCCAGAACTCGGCCTCGTCCCAACATTCTCCACCTGGTCCCAGATCACCTTCCTGCACATGTACCTCCTCACCGTCCGACTCCGCGCCCTGCCCAACCGCGAGAGTTTCCAAACCTACTCCCGCCACCTGATCGACCACTTTTCCCACAACGCCGAGCACCGCATGGACGACCTGCACGACATCGGCTCGCGCTCCATCCGCAACAAGTACCTCAAGGACCTGTTCGTGCAATGGCGCGGCATCATCGCCGCGTACGACGAGGGCCTGATCAAGGGCGACGCCGTGCTCGGGGCCGCGGTGTGGAGGAACTTGTGGAAGGCGGATGCGGTCGGGTCCGATGGGAAGGAGTTGGATTGGAGTCGGATCGCATTGGTGGTGGCTTATATGCGGAGGGTGACGGCGCAGTTGGGACGCATGGAGGAGGCGGATATTGTGATGGAGCTGAGTGGGGCGACGGGCCAGGAGTCGAGGATTTTTGGATTCTCGCCGTTAGATCGCAAGGTGGTGGAGGGGATGAAGTGAGAGTTTGACCGTGGGAGCTGAGAAGTAGTAGAGACTAATGGAAAGGGTGGAAAGGGGTGGTCGTTGGGATTGAGGATGGCTCATCTCATGACGTGTAAAGTATGTATTGTACTACTGATTCTAGGGTCTCAGGAAGGGCGTTTTTGTGTTTGCGACAGGATCCAGTCAATTGTTCTTCTCTCTCTCTCTCTCTCTGTGTGTGTGTGTGTCTCTCTTTTCCTTTGGTCCCTGAACAAGATCTGTGTTGTAGGAAAGTACACTAGTTCGACGTGACCATAGCGCATGACTCATATCGAGCCGTGTTATTATGTCCAGTAGGGGAGTGACTGGCATCATTCAGGATGACGGCTTGATAACAAACTAGGTATGGAAGAAGAGCGAAGATAGCCCGTGCTCAACCATGGGCATACATCATTGATAGGAATATGAAGAGCTGCGACTCTATTCGAACTTCCCAATCACCGGCACGTTTGAGTCGAAAAGGAGACTTCGAGGTCCTTGAAGATTCAACATACATATCTTATATGTTCTTTCAAGAAAGATTACTTCTTTCCGAACAAATCCTTCTCAACCATCCCCCGGCAGATAGGATGATAAAAGTCCTTATACTTCTCAAAAGTCTCCACCGCCACCTCGCGGTCAATCTTGGCCAAGTTGCGGAACAAGGGACGCACAAACTTCATCCGGCCAATACGGCCCAACAGCTCCGTGGTAGGCTCAATGACACTCTTGTCGCCGGCCTTCATGCCAACCTGCAGATACAGATTGGCCACCTCGATGTTGGTGCTCTTAGTCAAGCCGTACACTTCGCCCATCAGCTTGGAGAGCTCCGGGGTCAGCGGCTTCTCCCAGTTCAGAATTTGCTCCAGGAAGACGAGGATCTGGTTGGCGGCCAGACCTTCGAGATCGCTGGCCTGGGGCTTGAAGGCGGAGCCGGGGAGAGACCCCCACTTTTCGGCGAGAGCGTATACGACGTCGACCATAGAGGTGTCGAATTGGGGCTTTGGGGGAAGCCCGGGTGCGTAGAACCAGGTGTTCCAGTCCAGGTCGTTAAGGAGCTTGGTGGCGTCGGCGTCGGACTTGAAAAAGTCGAGGAGAGTGGCCTTGAACTCGAACGAGTCGAGGGACTTGCACTTGAACGTGGTGAAGTACTGCATGGAGAGTCAGCGGTGAGAACATAGCTTGCGTTCGCCCTTTGCTTTTCTTCACATTTCATTGCTCGCGTTTTTAGGTTCGGAATTGAGTCACACATACGTGGGGGATGAACTTGTCAAACTTGGCTTTGCCCACCAGGTTCTCAATGTGGAAGAGGAAGTTGAAACCCTTCTCATAAGGGATGCTTGAGAACGCATCATCCGGGTCCTTGTCCTTCAGGTCGGTGATCAACTTGGTGAACTCGTGATCCTTACCAAAGTGGTCCACCGAGTCCTTCAGGGCCTTCCAGCCGATGATGGAGGAGAAGTGGCGGTAAGGTTCACCGTGACTGGACAGAAAAAGAACAGTATTAGCTGGGTCAAGTCGTGAAAAGGAATTTGGATGTGTGACAGAGGTAACGTACATAGCCGCCAAAATCTATTCAACAAGAGTACAGTCAGTACGATTTTATGTAAATCTACTCCAGCACGACTTTGACGACTTACTCGGCGCTCAAGATAAACCGTCCAGCCCTCGTTCAGCCAAAAGTGCTCCCAAGAGCAATTCGTGACGAGGTTACCGCTCCAGCTGTGAGCCAGCTCGTGGGCAATCACATCGATATTCTCACGATCCTAAAGCGTTCGCTCGGTCAGCGGTGTGGCAAACAGCAAGGAAAAAATTGACACAGTCATAAACACACCTTGGAGATGATGCTAGGAGTAGCAAAGGTGAAAATGGGGTTCTCCATACCACCGTAGGGGAAACTAGGCGGCAGGATCAGCACGTTGTACTCGCCCCAGACATAGGGGTAGACAATTTTCTACATTTCACATTAGCTCAAGTGTGCCAGCAGTCATAGCGGATCGCGCCTGAATACCTCGATGGTGTTGATAAAGTTTTCAGTGTCGGCCTCGAGTTCCCACTTGCATTCGTCCAACTTGTCGGGGCTTGTGGCAACTACACTGCGAGGGCCAATCGAAGCCTCGGCGACGTCACTATCCAGAGAGATTAGTTGCGCTGTTTATGTTCACCCGGGAGAGGTCCCGTTGCAGGCGACCCCCAATAAAAGAAATGTGTCTCCATACCCGGATGCAATGGCAAAGAGATAGCTGGGAATTGGCACGGATTGGTGAAAGCGGTACACCTTGTTCTCCGACGCCGAGGTGTTGGCAGAGTCCCGAAGGGGCAGACCGCTGGTCATGACGGGCAGAGGAGAAGAGATCTTAAAGTCAAAGGTGCTCTTGACGTCGGGGGTATCCTGGCACGGGAAGATGGAGCGCGCGTGGATGGCCTGACATTGCGAGACTATTGAAAGATCGTTCGTCTGGTTAGCGGTTGAGCTTTTGACCTGAGCAGATTGCATAACTCTCATGGCCAAAGCGAAGCGAGGGAGGCCTCTGACGAAGGGATGACCGTCACCTAGTCACCTACACATATACGGGTGTTTCTTGTTGGACGTTTGCGCCGGGGTCAACCACTGCAGCGCGGTGCACTGGTCGGTGGTCTTGACCGCTATCTATCGCATAGATTAATAGCTATTCTTGTGGTTCGTGTGCGTGCCGCGCGTCATCCATCCACTCCTTTTCCCCTCAGTGTACGGTGGTGCAGTGCCTTGACGTGACGACTACCACCACCAGTCATGGGGACAACGTACATCAACTTCCACAGTCCCATCGAGCTCCACGGGCTTCTCCAGGACAATTTTCAAAGGGGTTCCGTAGGGCGCGACGGCAGGCATCAACTCCCATTGCGACTTCTGACCGTCAACCTTGACATCGCCAATGTCGAGGAAGCTCGTGTCGAGGATGATCTCCTGGGATTGCGCATCGGTGGTGGAGCGCAACTTGTGGATCACATTGCCGACGAGCTTCTTCTGGTCGAAGAGGATGTCAAAGTTGGCGGTGATATGGGTGGAGCGCCAGTGGTGGTAGTTGCTCAGCGTGTTGGGATCGCGCGGGGTGGAGGAGGCCACGGCCATGCTGGATAAGACGCGCGGGCGAAAGAGAAAGGATCCGAGATGATGCGTGGTCGAGGGGAAGAGACGGCCAAGTGGGCGTGTGAGGATGGAACGATTCATATACCGAGGGAGAGCTCTCTGGTGGGAGAGATGTAGAGATGATGATTGCCGACGGAGTGCCACTCGTGGGCTTTGATCCTGTGTCTTGATGAATGACAAATTTGTGTGATTTTTTTTTCTCCTCTCTTCTTCCGTGTTTCTTCTTGTTCTTTTCCTCTTTGGGTGTCTTCCTCGGCGTTCCTCAGATTTCCCCTCGCGCTTCCGGTGCTAAGCGGGTGTTCAGGTGGGGATCTCACGCCCGTTTGATTGCGACCCATTTGGTGCTGAATCATGAATCCATTGATGGCGGGGTAAGAGATAAGCCGGAGATATCCAGCAAAGTTGGATAACTGCTATGTACGAGGTATGAGTTTCAAATGGCCCGGTCGTGGTCACGGCCATGGGTGAGGTAGTTGAGTGAGAACAGTACGTAGTACATACTACATAGTCATACTGATTTACATGGTACATACTATAAGTAGGTGCCGTTTCATATTCTCACCTTGGCTGTCACTCACATCGTCATCAAGTAATTCATAGTCATGCACGATGAGCACGAGACAATCGTATCATGATCAACATGTCGTGAGACGTAGCCCCCCCAATGAATACTGTACGTCCTCAGGCACGTCATTCGGGTAGCTGAGTCAAATCAAAGATCCTCCAGTCCAGTCGCGCGTCGGTTCTAAGCCTCATTTTAAACTCCGGCGCCAGGTCTTGGCTCGATCGAGATGGATTCCACCGGACTCGCAATAAGCTTATTTGATTTCTCAATCTAAACTTGGGGAGGAGAACTGGAGGGCGGGAATTGTGGTCCGTGAATCTTTGAAATGACGGACGGCCACGAAGCTTTGGTCTGGTCTTACACAAGACCGACCTCTATCTACACTCGAGGCAGATCGAGTCATTGGCCCAAGAAGCTCATGCTCATCTGAATCGAGGATAGGTCTGTTGAACAACCCTTGAGGACTATCCGTAGCTTGCCTGCGTCGATCCCGTGACCTCTTCAAGGAGCAGGCCATCTGAGTTCTAAAAAGGTAGTGGATTCAAGTCTACTGCCTACTACCTAGTCACTGGATTGCAGTTTGCACTAGTTCATGATCTTGATTATGCAATTTACTCCATGATTCAGTTCGCTGTCACTGTGTCGTCCATGTAGGCTAGGTCTATGGAGCAATATTTTCCGAGGAAGATTGGAAGCATGGATAACCATTACGCGAGAGAGAGACTGGAACGTCAGTTCAGGTCTCCAAGTCTCCCAGATTCGGACTCCGTACAGCCGGCACATGAGAGGTTCGTTCCCGGACCCAAGAGTTCCAAGTCATCGTGCAGTGAGTCTTTTGTGGACATTCCTCTCGACCTAGGAAGCCTTTCTACTCCTGCCCGGTTCACATTTGCGGACTATCTGCCTGGCCCGATCTTTTGGTACTTCCATGAGTACCTTCGTATGGAGGCCTCCGTTCGGCAGTGACAGGTCTGTTAGTGTTTTCAACTGGTACCAAACCTTATCCTCCGGCACTCAAGGTAGGTTTGACGCCCGTCGGCTTGAGGTTGTTCTGGTCGGAATCGTGATTCTCTCCAGCCACTGTTTGCATGCAATGTCATTCTCACGTCACGGACTCTTTTTTTCCCCTTAGTTGGCATGGTAACAATGTCAAGTACCGTCTAGGTGAGCCCTGAGCAGTGGTAGAAGAACAGTGGACTACTAGTCGTAGTAGTATTACTGTAGCAGTGTAGCTGAGTGTAGCATGCTATACTAAGGTATACACTATACAATAACTAACTTAGTACATACTACATAGTTACTACATAGTACATAGTACATACTCATAGTCATACACACTTCAGAGTCACCCCTTTGAAGCAATTGATCCACAGAAAATATCATTTTTGCATATGTCATTCAAGTGAATCTACTGTAGTTCACCGAGTGCTCCACTAGGTCATCGCACATTCTCGAGACCCTCCGATCGAGTGTACTTGGCTATGTCACCACTGACCACTTTAAGCATCTTCCCCAATCTGTTGGAATTGCCCCAGCCTTGTACTGTAGCGTCTAAACGCTTAAATTGCCCCCCGTGACGGTCACTGGACCTGAGTCGATTTCGTCCGGAGTTCAAGATTGAGTCGCTCTCTCTCGATTCCATTCCTCTTTCTTCTCATCATTTCTTTCCCCCCTGAATCTGAACCACATTGAAGGCTGCCACTCCACCAAAGTCAAACCGGGGATCCTCTCCCCGAATGGATCCAACCACGAACCGCTCGTCTCTCCACGCGTGCTGGAGCCTCCCCAAAACGACAGCAAAAACAGAACAAAAAAAGAAAAAAAAACAATCAAACCGAAAGACTAGACGCCAGAAAGCAGGAAGCAAAAGGCGAGCGAACCACTCGCAGTCTATCAACGTGCCCTTTCATGGCTCTTCATGGCCCACCCCCTTCTCGCTCTTGAGTCTTGACTCTGGTCTCTCGATCGGTGGACACTGGAAGGATCCTCACAGCCGGACAAGCGCCTCTCACCCCCTGACTGACCGGAGCTGAGCTGAGTTGCTCTGACCCGACCGGACTGGCGTGGACGCTGACTCGCTCTTGCCAGAGCCGGTGGTGGTTTTACATCTATCCAACGAGGTCGGCATAGAGGAACGAGACAACAGAATAGACATACACTCAGACCGCAGATCACAGATCACAGATCACATTACTCGCACCCTCGGGGATTTGTGGGTTCCTCTGGTGCACACTCCATCTTCGTCCCGTCTTGGATCGTCGGCGTACTTTCTCCTCTTCTTCCCACCCCCCCCACATCCCAATACTTCGGTCGCTCTGTTTCTCCCCTTCTCCCTCTCCCTCTCTCTTTCCGCCCCCCTAAAAGTGATCCGCCGGCGTTGTCCCTGCACGACTGCCTTTTTCTCTCATCTCCATCCTGCAATATGTCGTCCTGGTCTGTGCGATCCTTGTATTAGAATTGCTCGCGTGGAATTGTCAAAGATCTCGTCGAGACCGGCGCGCCGATAAGCCTAATTGAGTATACGGCAATCAGTACAGTTCAATTAGTAGTGTCCACTTTTCACATCAGGTCGGGGTACCTGAAAGTGCAAACAATACTCCTGAACACGCAAAGAAAACATCCGTCGATTCGATCCCAACCCCCCAACCCTCGCAAAGTGGTTGGGAATCATGCATCTTTGAATTTCCAAGATACGAAGATCTATTGACTCAACACCTCCGCTGGCTGTATCTGAAGAGGGTCCTTCAGTGATTCCAGGGTGACCCTCAGCGTCCCCGTTCGTGACCGGTGCGCCTGCGCTTCAACTGCTCTTCCTTCCAATGTCCGACGTCGGTCAATGACCAGACCTGACAATTATTGTCTGCCACTCGCTGTCGCTGCATCGGGAACAATGCTCTACCGCTCCGCCCTGGAGGATGATACACAATCATTCCATCCCCGCCGTCCCTCGGTCCCCATGACCGACCCGCCCTCCGGACCGCTGCCGCATCGACCAGCATCGCGCCTCGCTCGATCACCACATCCATCGGGAACAGGAGGAGGTGGAGGAAGCGGAGGAGGTGGCGCGGGAGGTGTCGGTGGAGGAGGTGCTGGCAAAATCACCTCAGCAAGCCCCGAGCGAGCAATCGCCTGGACACCCTCGAGTCCGATCAAAGAAGGGCTGGGAAGCCTCAATCGGTGGTCGCAATCGACCTCCTCCAGCAAAAGTCCCTCCGAATACGTGGGTCACCGTCGCGACAGCTCCAAATTCTCCCTCGCCAATTCCGCCCATAGCCCCTACCGACTCGCAACCCGGGTCGAATTGCCCGAAGTGACGGTACCTGAGCTGCGTGCATCACAAATGTTTGGGTCCGATCAGGCCACTCCTCGGGTCGATTTGTCGTTTGCATCCATCGACCACGACCATGACCACGACCACCATCACCATCACGATTCCATGATCCTAGGCCATGTGCCGTCGCATGATGACTTTGCGATCGCGCACCCCAGTGACGGCGGTATTCTGGCAGACGGAGACGGAGACGGAGACGCAGAATCTCGACAGCATGGAGCGACACAAAAGGCGATGCTCTCAAAGGCACTCCAAAAGGCCAACACGGCCGTCTTGCTGGACAATGCCGCCAACTTTGAGGGCGCCATGGACGCATACACCGATGCTTGCCAACTCTTGCAATTGGTGATGCTGCGAAGCAATGGAGGCGATGAGGAGAGGCTCAAACTTCAAGAAATCGTACGTGAACGATGAAATTTCCGCAGCACCCTGCTGGCATCTGGTGATGGCCCGAGGATTTTGATTTGAGCGAAAGACAAGGAGATACTGATTTCTGGGACGAAAAATACAGCGTGACACTTACATGACCCGAATCACCGAACTTAGGCGCATGGACTTTTCAATATTGGAATCCGATGGCAAGGCGCTTCCCGAGCGCCCACTCAGTCAAGAGTCATTCGGGGAACTTCTTCACGCCGTTGCGACTGTACAGGATGATTCGTATGTAGATAGCCAACCCAGCTCCGCTCATTCTAGCTTGCGCCTGCAGGCGGCCTTTGAAGAACCTCGACCTTTGCCTTTCGACGCAATCCCCCCTCGACGTCAATCGTTACGACCTACGGCGCACTCGGGCAGAACGACCCCGGCGGGCTTGGGTAACAACTTGGCGGCCTACAGCAATGCGGCTTTTCTGGAGCCTGCGGTGCCGTTTGAGACCAATGAGACGACCTCGTGGCTCGACACGATTGACGAGTCTGGTGCTTCGTCCCCGTCTTCGACCGACTCCAAAGCCTCTTCGGTGTACTTGCGCCGACGCACCAGCCGCCGCCTCAGTACCGACACCGAGGCCGAATTCGACGCGGCGTTGGATGCTGCCGTCGAGGCAGCCTATGATGATGGGTTGGAGCCTGTGACTGAGTATCAAGATGAAGAAGGCGATAGCGTGGTTGCCAACGCGCGCCGAAATATAGAGCTTGCGAAGCAACGGGTTCGGGAGGCAGAATTAGAAGCCGAAGCCGCCATGAGCCGCGGTCAAGACACTCGTCAACTGCACGAGCAGTATCTCTTGGATGAGACCGGAGGTGCCACTCTGGAGTATCTGGATGAAGAAGCTGAAGAGGAAGAGCGACTGCTGGAGGAGATGACCAAGGGCTATGTCATGGATGAATTTGAATTTGGCCTTCAGTCCAAATCAGCCTTGCCCCGTGAATCCGACTCGAGCAACACCTCCGCACGCACTTGGGAAAGCTCAAATGGGTCGAATATCACGGGGCCTGGTGGTCTGGCATTGTCTACACTCACGGAAGACGAGGACGACGACGAGGACGTCCTGCCCCCGCAATTCCTTGATAAGAACATGCTTCCCACTGCCCCTCCACCCACGGCAGCCCTGCCCCCGATTCCTGTCTCGTCTGATTTTCCCGACCTGCCACCACACCGCGCGTCCGTGTCATCACCATCACCACCCCCTCCACCCCCGATGGGGCCGCCCCCCGTGCCCGGGGTTCGTGCTCGAAGACTATCAGGCCAGGCCTCTACCGAACTCAAGATCGAGACTGGCTCACATACCCGCAGTGCCTCCTCGGTATCGAACGTTGACCCTTTCACGATTCCCCCCACACAACCTGCACACTCCAACTCCCGAGACGAACCATCACAAGAGCCCTCACGGTCGACAACACCTAATTTGCGAGCCGGAAATATTCATCCCACATCCCGACGCAATCCTTCGGTTGGATCCTTTGTGGACCACATCACCCTGGTCAAGACTCGCACGCAAGACGACGACGAAGGTGGTTTGTCTGTTCTGCCGGCCACGGCACGTCCGATGGGTAAAGTGCCCTCTGCTCCTGATGGCCTGGACAAAGTCGGTGCCACTACCAAGTCGTTCCGAAATCGCAATGTCTCTGTACCAATCCCCGACACTGCGCCCGTCTCCCCCACAACTCCTTGGAGTGGCTCGTTTTCGTCTCAGGAAACTCAGAAAGCCAGCGGCATCCCCAGCGTGCCGGTTCTCCCGACTCCTACAGCGCCTCTCTTTACTCAGAATGGCCTGCCCACAGGTGGTCTAGATCTTTTCAACTGTGAGATCCATTCCCCTACCTCGCTGGGTCGCCCGAATCTGCTGGTGCACAATGCGCCCCTCCCCTTGGAACCTTGTCCTGAATCATTCCTCCTGCGCCCATTCTGGCTTATGCGCTGTCTGTATCAGACACTCTCACACCCCCTTGGTGGCTATCTGTCTACGAAGCTCTTCATCCCACGCGACGTCTGGCGTGTCAAAAATGTCAAAATCAAGGCCATGGAAGATAAGATCTCGAATTGCGACTTGTTGACTGCAGCCCTCTTGAAATTGGCTCAGGTGGACATGTACGATGCGGATGCCGTCTTGGAAGAGATGCAATCTTTCGAGAACATTCTCGACCAAGCCCAGATTGTGCTGTCGAAGAAGCTGGGCAACGAAGTTGGTGTTCATGCTGCAATCCCGCAGCTCAAGCAACACGCCTCATTCGACGATGCGGCTCAATTCGAGGTCCCCCCAGTCAAATCATCGAGCACGTCCAGCAAGTCTTACCGGCCGACGTGGAAACGACTGCGTTCCAAAACCTCGGGCATTGCCACGGTGAGCTCATTCTCGACTGCCCGGGATACCAACAAGGAACATTTGACCATGACCTCTGTTCCAATGACTGCCGCCCCGGTGGATCAAAGCCGACGGAGTGTCACTTCATTGGACTTTTCTGGTCCGAATTCCCACTACATGGGTGCTCTGGCGCGGCTATTCGACGCCGCTCAGATCTTGGGTATGCTCAACCCTAGCTCTTTCTTTTTCCTTTCTTAATACTGTACTTGTCAATATATTCAATATTGACCTCGATGCTGACTTCTTTGTACAGACCAAATCGCCCAACAAGTCGAGGATCCAGGTCTCAAGCATTCCTCGCCAACACATGTTGGTCTTGAGCTTTGCACACGTCATGCCGCAGAGTTCTTTGGTTTCTACATTTGTCGCTTTGCTCTAGCCGATGTCGGCCTGATGCTGGATAAATTCATCAAGCGAGGCAGCGAATGGGTTATGATCTAATAGGTAATGATTGGAATTGCGTGTCTCTTTGCCTTTGACCCATTGCTTCATATCTCAGATCTCGACCACCTATCTGTCTTTCCCCCATCTCCCCTGCATTGCAATCTCCGATTCTCAACCTCTGCCCCCTACTCCGCATGTTCGTTACCTTGCTCCAACTGCATTACATAGAGATGATCAGACTCACGTCTTTGATACAAGTGTGATTGTTTTCCTCGCTGTATTCAGCCATTTGTGGCTAAACTGTCCTCGACACCTGCATCATCATCATCATCATCACCACCACCACCTGCTTCTTGGGTGATCCTTCCCCGCCTTATTCTCATCCAACATGATCGCTAGGCCCTCTCTCTCACTACACTGATATTGATTTTGACTGTACCACTCTAGAGTCATTTTGCTCTCCCGTGACTGACGCCTCATGTTCTCTGTCCTATATTATGTTGAAACCCGATTTGCCCACCCATTGATGTTCCATGTTCCTCCATGTTCCATGTCTACTCAAGATACCATGACTATGTTCCCACCTCGCCTATTTTTCTTCTCCCTTCCTCGATTACCTACTCCGATGTGATTTGCATTCTACACTGCAGAAAAGCATCGACTGACTTTAAGAGAGTTCAAGAGGGGATCTGCGAAATTTGAAGATAAAATCAAAATATTATTCATACCTTTACTGTGTTGGTAGAGAGCTCTGTATTTGTAGCTTAGCTGTCTCACTCGGATTGATCGTCCCTGTTGCGTTCCACTACATATGAATGTAGGCATGCCTGCCAAAACTCAATCCAGCACTCGACTAGATCGACTTGGGGATCTCGCGTGTAAAACCTGCGTAACCAGGCGTTCGCAGTTACATTTTTCAAGGATTATGGTTGCGACGGGAGCCACGCTTGGTTAGACTTGGATAGGCGGGAACGGTATAGGGTTTCGGGATTTTTGTGGTTGTTTTATGGGGGTTAGGGTTTATTTGTGTTTATTTCCGTTTTTTATTTTCTTCATGTGATCTTTTATTTTGATCAAAGTGTCATGATCGGCGTCTGGTTGTACTGGCTAGAGTTGGGGCTGGAAGGTTTGAAGGTCTTTTCAGGGTCGATTTTTCGTTTCATGTCTTGCTTGAATTGTGGTAGTAGAGGGTTGGGTTGACTAATGGATATTGGTTGAAAAAAGGTTTCTGGGAATTGAAGGGGATGTTTGAAGGTCTTGGTATGACCCTTTTCGTGCTTGAGCTGTCTCTGCATGAACCTGGCTAGGAACGAATATATTCCCAAGATAATCAAGCGTATTGGTTTTACTCCCTCTCTCTCTCTCTCTCTCTCCCACATTCCTCCATTCCCACCAACCTCA